>JAHDVF020000478.1:0-27167 GCA_022606425.2 Lepidostoma basale | reverse complement strand
TTATATTCTGTCATCAGTTCCACTTTTTTTACTTAATTTAACGTCGGATTACACAAAATTTGGGTTAAAAGAATCTCTGATCAAACCAGCCCAATACAGAAAATGTTCTCGGGCAACAAGTGTATTTTGGCTGTCCATCGTTAATTAAAAGATTTTTTTTAATACATTTTTCAGCATTGTGCAGGAGGGTAGCATTCCGTCACACCGCCATCATCACAGCGGCGTGCTGCGCCGCTCCCTACCTGGATGTGACCAACACTTGGTTTGCCTTGGAGTCCTTGCCTTTGAATACTTATTTCATGTTCTTAGGTATGTATATATATACCATCTATACATTAATATTGATTCATTATGATTAGTTTGTTTATATGAACATTGGGCCATATTTGATAACATTAATATCTTATCTCATTTAACTACTCTAACTAATTTACAGTCCAGTAATGTACGAGGTCTGTTCAAAAAGTATCGCGAATTTTATATTTTTTCAAAAAGTATTTATTTATTCATGAATATCTATTTTGTCCCCTTCAAAGTAATTCCCCTCGGATATAATACATTTATGCCAACGTTTTTTCCAATCCTCGAAGCACTTAAAAAATCATTTTTTGTGATCTTGTTCAGCTCCTCCTTCGATGCCGTCTTTATCTCCTCAATCGTGGCGTAGCGTCGTCCTTTCATGGGCCTCTTCAGTTTTGGAAACAGGAAAAAGTCACAGGGGCCAGGTCTGGGGAATACGGTGGCTGCGGCACCATTACTGTGTTGTTTTTGGCCAAATATCAAAAATCAAATATACGTAGCCAGCGGAAATTCAAAATTCGCGATACTTTTTGAACAGACCTCGTACCTCCTTTGATTCATTCACTAATTACGGAATAAGCGTTTTACGTAAATCTGTGATATGTACATTATATTTACCTATAATTATAATGGCAGAGTTGATACATTATATTATAATTTTAACAGTAACTTACAAACATCTTTAATTAGATTAAATACATATTAAAAAAAAAATCTATACTAAATGAATTGAAATAATCTTCATAAATGAAAAGTAAATTTCTTTGATTCTCAAAATATCTCATTTAGTTGTTTGTTCTTATTTAATCTTAACTTATTTTAATCTTAAAAATGTGTCAATTTAATTAATTAATAAATATATATTTCTTTATTTTCCAGCATGGCAGTTTCACCAAAAATCAGATAGTAATAGTTCAAGAAAACTTTTTAGATTTTCACTCATTCACCTTCCGGCATTAATGTTTTTATTTTTGGTGAATAAAAAGCACTGGAGTTCTGACATTGAAACTCCCGAAACCGCATCCAAAGAATTAATTTCATCACATGGTATAAAGCACTCGGAGAAGAAATTCAAAGACATGTTACCTCGAGGTCCCGTAGTGACGGCTCAGGATGATCTGCTGATCGTGGAAACTGACGCAACTGCTTCTGTGCATTAAGAGTCAAGTCTAATGACTGTGATTTTAGTTTAATTTAAGTAACACTTCTATGTACTTATGGAACGAATATAAATTATATTACATATCGTCACCTGAGAGTAAGAGGGTTCCAACTAACAAAATTTCATATTTGACTTTTTTTCATAAAAAGGGTTCTTACTAACCTTATTTATACGTACAATTAAAAAAAAAAATGTAATCGTATCATCATTTTGACGTTACGAAAAGAATCAAGTTCCATCTGATCATTCAAAACACACGATTCACTGAAGAAGGATTCATTTAAACTTATAACTTTATTATTCCAACTGTTGCCAGACAAAATTTACACGTTTCTCGGTAAAAGAATCTCTGGAAATAGGAAAAAAACCTTTTATTCCAAGATACACACCCGAAACCAACAAAACTTTGACTTCATTTTTCTCAGCTTTTTACTTTTGTCAGTTGGAACCTTCTTACTCTCAGGTGACGATATTATGAACAAACCCAACATATATGTATGTACATATATTATATATAAATAACAACTGTTCAATGAAGCCATGGATAATTATTTTTCTCAAATATGTCAATTTTAATAAAAAATACTACTGATAAATAAATTGGAAATATGTTTATTATTTTTTTTTTGTCTAAGAAATATAAGAAGAAGTCTTAACATTATGATTTTAATTATCATTGGCGTTCCTAAGTATGTGTGACTTATTTTTAGCCTAAAAGTAGAAAAACAGTATTATAATAAGTTATTAATGTGTTTTAAACACATTTCAATTCGTTAACTTGATGTATGTATTTAATACATATTTAAAAAAAATCAAATTATTTGAGAATTACCAATGCTAATAATAAATCAGAAGTATCAAAAAGTTTCTACAATCTTTATACTAATCTAAAGATAAATTTGTAAAAATTGTCTTTTTCTTTACTTTAGCATTCTTCAATTAGAGAATTAATAGCTTTTTGATTGTTGCATTTGTATTTTAGCACTTCTTTTACACTACTTGACTCCTTAACACAGTTGTTTCGTGAATAATGATGTTAAAAATTATCATTTTCAATATTGACAGAAACATCGGTTTTCTAGAAGTTGTGTTATATTTTATAAGGGTTAACATGTTTCGCCTTGCTAACAAGGCCATGTGTTAACTTGCTAACATGTCAATCTGTGTGTCTGTCATTTACGTCAATATGAAATCCTTCAATATATTTATATTTGCCCTTTTGAATAATGGATTTAATGAACCTCACTATTGTTGAATGGATTTAATGAACCCTCAAATGGATTTAATGAACCTCACTATTGCTGAGAAAATTTAAGGAAATCGAAAATTACACACCTCATTTGAATTATTTTTTTCTTTTTGCTTATTTTAATATTTTTCTGTCTACATTTCATGGGCATTTTTACTTGAATCATAAAAATGTTTCAATTTAATTGATTAACTCCTACCAATATACAGCAGTTTATGAACTAGCAGATTTTGAATTTAGTCAAATTTATAAATGCATTGTGTCATGCACGCACATCGATTTCTATGACACCTCACGTGGCCGACATTCAATATTCAATTATTTTTCATATGAAAATAGTTTTTCTTAGGGTTTAATCTGTTGTGCTATGAATTGATTAACATGTTAAATTTATTTATTTTTATTGTTTTTTCTATATACTTTCAATTTACAGTGTTGTCAATTTACAATTTACACATTTTGTTTTGATAACAACATAATTTAAATTGATTCAAATAATATAAGAAAAAACATTTCCTTAAATTTTTTCTATGAAAATCTTAATTTGTTTCCAAGTCAAATTGAAAAGTTAATAGTTAATGTACATAATAATGATGACGTGATTTAAAAATTTGATTGTAGAAACGAACATGCGTTAATTGCAGTGGAATAAACTTATTCTGCAATGCACATTCTAGCATATTTTTGTATTTATGGGTGATGTGACACACCTGCAGCTTAACTGAGCTCAGTCTATACCAGTTTTCCTAAAACATTTTAATTTTACTTGAATTAAATATGGAATCAATATTAGTTGAGCTCATTATTTTATCCAATAAACAATTCATGTGACATTTAATTAATAATTCTAATGAATTTTGGCTGATTTCAGTAAAATATTTCTCAATAAATATGTGACTATCTATGAAATATTAAATCTGACAGAATTTGGCAATACAACTATTTTTTGTAACATTTTTCATCTTTGTTTGCTAAATACACATGTTGTATTATTTAAATATTGTTATTTTGTATGTAGACATGTCTGTGGTATATTATTATTTACCTTGAATGTACATATATTTATTTTTATTAAATAAATGTTTCACCTGCAATATGAAGTTTTATTTTTTTAGAGGATTATATTGAAACAGATACTCCATGTCTTCATGTGATGTGATGGGTATTTTTGTAAGCATTTAAAAAATGCCCATTAAAGAGCAAATTTAGTCGGTTACATCCTCCTTGTAATAACCAAATTCGACTATATATTTATGGACACCGGCAAATTGAAACATGTAGTAGCGCATGTCAAATTAATAATGGAGTGGTCTGATAAAAAAGATAAACTCTCATCGAAATCACAGGTGGCTAGAAATCTTATAGCCAAGTTATCATAAGCATCTTTAAGAAAGAAATTACATTTTTTTAATGAAACAATTTGGACCGATTGAAATATATATTTTTCAAAATTTACTATAATATATAATTTCCTTCATTTGAGACCTAACTGGTAATTATTTAATCCCTCTTCTGTAAAATTCAATTGATTTTTAATCAAAATACTTGCCCATTTTCACCCCTTTGTAAATATTATATTTTTTGCCATCTAAAAATGTTGCATCGACCGAAACAAGTGGTTATTTGATGGAGCAATGTCCGGTGAAAATGGTGGGTGTCTTATCGTCATCCATTACATTTCCTTAATTTTTTGTGTGCCGTGCATTATCCTGCTGCAAAAACACTTGTCTGCAATTAGCTAGGGCAGGTCTTTTTTTTATTTCTTGGTCCAGCTGATCACAATACACTTGGGCGTTTATTGTTTGTCTGGGTTTAAATGTTTCAAAATAAATTATTCCCTTGCAGTCCCACGGACAAAATAACCTTTTTTGCCGTAATCCTTGGCATTGGAGTACGTTTTGCTACCTGCCTTTTCGACAGCCATTGTTTTTTGCGTCATTGGCTAGAATACTAGAATACTATTGGTAGTCATTGGCTACCCACTTTTCGTCTCCCGTTATAACATGTTGTTATTATAAAATGGCGTTTTTTAATTTTAATTCCAACACCTCTTTGCACGCGTTATTCGATTACTTTCTCATTCTCTTCACTTAACTCGTGCGGTATCCATCTTCCTCATATCCAAGTCTCGTCAATTTTTTTAACATCTGCAAGTTCCTGAATATCCAATTGTCTGAAAGTTCCTGAGTAGTTAATGTTGGATTTTGCTCAATAAGCATAGTTAAAAGATCGTCATCCACTGTAGCTGGTCTTCCACTTCCAGGATTGTTTTTAAATAGAAATCTCCAAATCGAAACTGTTTGAACCACCTCTGACATTAATCGAACATCTAAAACATCCCCCCATATAGCGCAAATATTTTTTGTAGTACTTGTTGTCGTCTCATTCTTCAAAAAATGGTACAGCATAATATTTCGAATAAATTCTGCATTCACTAAAAAGCTTTCCATTGTAAATACGGTTGTTATTATTTTGAGTAAAAATCACAATACGCTTCAGGTATGTATAGTCAAACGATACAACCCAAAACATATTAAGGATCGACTGGCGAAGCACATAAGCACAACTGATCATTTAAGAGCGAAAAGAAAAAACCTACATTTATTTCAGGTCCCCTTCATAATAATATGTAAGCTGTGTTTGCCACTATTACCAAATTGTTGAACTTGCAGAACTTTGTTCAACACCTGCAGGCTAACCATAAATCACATCACAATTCTGCTGGTTCTATGATGGCATTATAAAAGAGACAGAATAATTGAGATAAACCAAATAATGTAATAAAAAACTGCTAATAGAAATGCATTGATTGAAGCAACCATGGAGTTTTAGCAATGCCGCCTTGAATGTATTTCAGTGAATTTGAGACGGCATTGAGTTTTAGTGATGACCCATTTACATGAAAGTGAATTTTGGGGTTGGGAAACGGAGTAGAATAAATGACATTACTTAGAAGAATGTGTAAAAATTGATATATGTCAGAGAAGACATGCGGAAATAATGTAAGACAGCTTAATATTTATTTTCTAAGTAAAATTAAGAATGGGTTACTAAAATGGTTTAGAGATATAAAACGAATGGATGAGAGAATAATGAGGTTTATAAGAAACAAGTTTTTCAATTAAATTATTGTCAATAAAATATATTAATTTCACAGCATAAATTATTGGAATTTGATTTGCGCTCGCCCTGATTTCAAATTAAATAAATAATTAAAAACTACGTGACTAAAACAGTACCTACCGCTTGAGATTTGAGCATAATGGCAAGTACATTTTCGAACAAGCTTGGAATCCCGCCATTGACGCCATTGTTGTATCGTTCTCTGCTGTTGTTGATTGTTGCTCGAGCGGGGAACGCGGTTGTTTTGCAAAATATACATTTAATTGGTTCATTTTTATTATATAAAAATGAGTAATTTAGGTTTAGATAAGGAGACATTTTTTCGTCGGATAAAACGTCTATACTCGGCGTGGAAGGTACGCTTTATTGTTGTTTCTAACAATTATAACGAATTATTGAGATTTGACATCTTACGAAAATGTGGTCTTTTGATTTTCAGAATGCCGATCCTGAAGACCCTCTTTCTAAAATGGATTGCTTCGTAACAGCTCTCGGTGTGGATGAAGATACTTTGTACAGCAAATCGGCTTCTTTACATGTACGGAATGACATTTGACAGATATTTATGCAATAATTTTCAGTTTTAGTCAGGCTATTAGCGTAAATGCATGTATAACGTTTGAAATGTATTATTTTTGTTTTTATTTATTACCATCTTCAAGGTATACGAAATCTTCCAGTTTGTCGGAATTACATATGCTCTCGAGTGACATTTATATTTAACCTCGTTGCACAATTTTAGTAATCCGTAAATTATAGAAACTACCACGAATTCATTTTGTCTTGACAATAGTCAACATATTTTTTATGGTATTATCTATGCTATTATTCATTTAAGTTCCCAACGTGTTTTCAGATTTGGTTGTATGGATATGAGTTGTCAGACACTGTGACAGTGTTGACGGAGAAGTGCATTCTTTTCCTCGCCAGCAAAAAGAAAATAGAGTTTATGAAGCAAGTCGACCAACATAAAGAGGAAGATGTTCCGCAAATTAAGCTGTTAACGAGGGATAGGGTATGTACTTATTGTATTGACATCGCTAGCCTTAATATCCGACTTTCAGTTCTATGTTTTGTATTGCATTTATCAGCATACTTGAGTAAAGTATTCAGATGGGCCTTTATATTGTGGTTATTCTAACTAGTCACGGGTTTTAATCACAGGTTTTAATTGATCTGAAAAGATGCTTATTTCATGAAGTATGACCTAGATTAGGCCATAAAATTTACTCCCAAACCGTTAAAACTTTACAACATTATTTGCATTCAGTGTGCCTTTATTCTCATGCAATTTTTTTATGTATAATTTTACAATTTATATAATTTTCTTTCAGAATGACAAAGACAAGGCAAACTTCGAGAAGTTACTCGAAGCTATCAAAGAATCCAAGAACGGAAAGACACTGGGTGTGTTTGCCAAGGATACCTATCCAGATGAGTTCTTCACATCGTGGAAGAACGCACTGAAAAAGGAGAACCTAGAGACGGTAGATGTGAGTCTTCCGTTGGCCCTGCTCATGGGTCCTAAAGAGGAGTCGGAGATCATCCATGTAAAGAAGGCCTGCATGGTCACTGTGGATGTCTTCACCAAGTATCTCAAGGATCAGATCATGGAGATCATTGACTCCGATAAGGCAAATATTACAATTGTTTTATTAACTTAGACTCACCAATAATCACAAACTCTGACTTTTTTATTGACAATTTTCTGGTGAAAATTTTAATATTTTTGAATATGTTATAAAATAAAGTTCAATCATGCTACACAAAAATCATGAAGTGTTAAAATCCACCTTTAATATCACATATTTAATTTAAAAAATTTACGCCCTTTGCAGAAAGTGAAACATTCCAAATTGGCCGAGGGAGTAGACTCTGCCATATCTGACAAGAAATACGTCACGGGAGTGGACTCCTCATTGGTGGACATGTGCTACCCTCCCATCATCCAATCCGGGGGCAATTACAGCCTGAAGTTCAGCGCCACTTCCGACAAAAACCACCTTCACTTCGGCGCCATTGTGTGCTGTTTGGGTGCCCGTTACAAGTCCTATTGCTCCAACATCATCCGCACACTTCTGGTAAACCCCACTGAAGAGATGCAGAATAACTACAACTTCCTGGTTGCCCTGGAGGAAGAGCTCTGCAAGAAACTGGTGGCGGGGATTAAGCTGTCCGCCGTGTATGATGCCGGTCTCACCTATGCCAAAAAGGAGAAACCCAAACTGGTTGATAGTCTAATTAAATCTTTTGGGTAATGGTTCATTATATTTATTATTATTGCACTCAAAGTCATTACCGCAAATAGAAATATATCGACTGAAGCTAAGATGGTAGTGCACAATGGGGTTCTAGTGCCGACCCTTATGTATGGAAGTGAAGCTTGGAGTTGACAGAAGAAGGATGAAAATAGGATAAATGCCGTAGAAATGAAGTCACTAAGAAGAATGTGCAGAAAAACAATGTATGCTAGAATACCTAATGATGATGTAAGAAAGGAATGTAAAGCGGATGAATGCGTGATAAATAAAATCGAGAAACGGTCACTAAGATGGTTTGGACATATGGTACGAATGGGTGAGGGAAGAATGGTTAAAAAAACAAGTAGTATGAATGCCAAGGAAGACATGGCATGACCAAATGAAAGGGAACCACGTTCGAAGTAGGAACAATCGACGAGCGTGCATGTCACGATGTGTGAATGTAGAAGACGCGCGAGAGTTATGTCAGGATAGAACAATGTGGTGATCAATCTTCTCTGCCTACCCCTCCGAGAAATGGCGTGATGGTTACTTAGTTAGTTTTTATAATACAATTGTACTTAATGATAATACTCAATGGCATTGTTTATGATCAACTTTGTGTATTGTTTTTGCCTATATAACCTTTTTTATTTAACCAATTTTAACTGTTTCATCTTTTGTCTTTGTAAATTTATTTGTGGCAATCTATTTTAGATTTGGAATGGGAATAGAGTTTCGAGAAAGCTCCCTGGTGATTGGCCCAAAAACTAATGTAGTAGCCAAAAAAGGGATGATTTTTAACATTCACGTCGGCTTGTCGAATCTCACCAATAAGGATGCTTCTGAGAAGGAAGGAAAGGTGGTTACTATTCATGTATTTAAAGTTGTCAGTTATTAGAAATTTTAAATTTTTCACTTTTTAAATATCTATGTAATATGATTGCAGGTCTATGCCCTCTTCCTCGGTGATACGGTGATAGTGAACGAGGACCAGCCAGCGGGATTGTTGACTCAATCAAAAAAGAAAATCAAGAATATCGGTATCTTTTTGAAAGATGAAAATGATGATGAAGAAGAAGAAGAGAAAGAAAACAAATCGGAAATATTAGGTATCTTTTATAATAGCTTGAATTGTATTTTGGCTTATTTGCTTTGGTGATGTGGCAATAAGAAATTATTTTTATCCATACTTCAGATTTACCTTGGTTAAAATATGCATTTACTAACCCTTTTCAAAAGTTAATGTGGTTTTTAATAATCCATTTTCTTTTGGTTTACATTGAATTTTTTGGATTTCAATGAATATTGTTTCTTTTGCGTATTGTTTTTACATTATTCTGTAAAGATAATCTGATGATTTTAATGAAATCTCTTGATGGAAGTTCATTTTAAATAAAATAATGGTTTTTTTTAAGAGCTATCTACGATTTTGTCTTTATTTTGACAGCAACTGGTGTCGCCAGGAAGACCAGTCTGACGATGTCAGCAGCCTGGGGAAACTGTAGAAGTATATTGTTTCTTGAACAATGATGTAAAACTCCATAATACAAATGATAACGTCAGTTTTCTAGAATTTTTATTATATTTTATGGGAATGACATGTTTCGCCCTTCTAAGGCATTATCAAATGTCGACATATATAACTTTTGATAATGCCTTAGAAGGCGAAACATGTCATTCCCATTAAATATAATAAAACTTCTAGAAAATGTACCTTTTCATTCGTATTAACTGTAGAAGTAGTTCTCATAAAACATTGTTTTATTTAATTATTATTATTGAAATCTGCTTTGCGGTTTGATTTAATTGCTTGGTCAAGTTCTGTCTGCAGCAATTTCATTTATTATTATGGTCTGATTTCATACTTCCATAAATTCATTTTCGTGAAGAGTGTGTTATGTACTTTCACAACAAAGCCTTCCTGTTGGTTGTTTGCCATTTTAATGGGATTCCTTCTTCCGCCCACACTGCATGGTTCTTAGTCTAACGTTTAAATCACTTGTTAATTGCAATACACAACACAACACAAAATAATTGCGAATGCATTTCGTGTAATAGAGTGTTAGAGTTTATGTGTACTAGGTCCGTTCAAAAAGTATCGAGAATTTCGTGTTTTTTCAAAAATTATTTATTTATTCATGAATATCTATTTTGTCCCCTTCAAAGTAATCCCCACCAGATATTATACACTTGTGCCAACGTTTTTTCCAATCCTCGAAGCACTTCAAAAAAACATTTTTTGTGATCTTGTTCAACTCCTCCTTCGATGCCGTCTTTATCTCCTCAATCGTAGCGTAGCGTCATCCTTTCATGGGCTTCTTTAGTTTCGGGAACAAGAAAAAGTCACAGGAGGCCAGATCTGGGGAATGCAGCATTATTAGTGTGTTGTTTTTGGCCAAAAATTCGCGCAATTTTGATACGAATCTCGCGGCGACCCATCTCATGCTTAAATCATTGGTAAAAATCGAATGGCACAAGTCAATCGATATCTTTAAGTCCTCGGCAACTTCTCTTACGGTGATACGACGATTGGCCAATACTATGTTCTTCACTTCATCAATGTTTTCGTCTGTTGTTGACGTGCTCGGGCGTCCGGCACGCTCTTTGTCGTTCACATCTTCTCGGCCCTCTGAGAACATTTTGTACCACCGATAAACGTTCCTTCGGTCCAAGGTAGCTTCACCATATGCCACAGTCAACATTCGGAATGCGTCCGCGCACTTAATTTTGTTTTTCACATAAAATTTGATACAGATTCTTTGATCTATTTTTTTGGAATGGACAAAAATCGAAGACTAGCCAAAACAGGTGCAAACAAGCAGCTGTAAAAAATTAACTGAACATTTAAAATGGCCGAACTTGTCGGCATAAGTGAGAGACATCAGTACCAGCATAACGCCACAAAAAAATCGAAAATTGAATACACATAACCGGCGGAAATTCAAAATTCGTGATACCTTTTGAACATACCTCGTATATGCTGGAATATACATATTCAGAGTTTGATGAAATTACTAATTTGTGTTTTCTTGTTTTATGATGATATCTCCAAACGGATCCAAAGAAAATGGCGGTTAGTTCTATGGGTATATTACTTTGCATGATCTAATATAATTTTTGTTTCTGTTCCGTTCATGATTAGTTTTCTGATGTAGGTCGAGGTAAGAGAACGGCGGTGATAGAGTCCAAGTTGCGGTCCGAACATTCCTCGGAGGAGAAGCGAAAGGAGCATCAGAAGGAGCTGGCCATCTCCCTCAACGAGAAGGCTAAAGAGCGCCTCGCTAAGCAGTCGGGCGGGAAGGAGAGTGAGAAAGTTAGGAAGAATACTATTTCTTACAAAGGGGTTAGTCAAATGCCCCGCGAACCTGAGGTGAAGGAACTCAAACTCTATGTTGGTAAGTACTTTAACATGACAGTTTGCAACATAAGTGTGAAGTGAATCAGGAGTACCTAGAGCAGGTATCTGAATTTCTGTATTTAGGAAGCATGTTCACAGTAGATGGCCGAATGGACAGTGATGAAACAATGGTTGTTTCGGGTAACAAGTTGAATGGAGCTTTAAAAATTGTTATTGGAATCAAAAATGTATCCATGAAAGCAAAAATGTTCGTTCACAATGGAGTTTTAGTACCAACCTTGATGTATGGAAGTGAAGCATGGAACTGGCAGAAGAAGGATGAGAGCAGAATAAATGCGATAGAGATGAGATCCCTTAGATGTATGCGTGGTAATACAATGTACAATAGAATTTCAAATGCTGATATAAGGAAGGAATGTAGAGCAGAAGAAAAGTGTTATGAACAAAATTATGAAAGGATCTCTGCGTTAGTTTGCACATATGGAACATATGGATCAAGAAAGAATAGTTTAAGAAATATATGTTAACAACGTGAATAGTGTATGGAGTAGTGGAAGACCGAGA
This sequence comes from Lepidostoma basale, assembly GCA_022606425.2. NCBI lineage: Eukaryota > Metazoa > Arthropoda > Insecta > Trichoptera > Lepidostomatidae > Lepidostoma > Lepidostoma basale. Next base: position 15,168 of record JAHDVF020000478.1, on the reverse strand, counting down.
AAAACTTGGCATGATCAAATTAATCAAATTTTAAAGGTCGGTCATGTTAGAAGTTGAAAAAATTTACCTGCTGTATGAATGTGGAGGAACCTAGAGAAATGTATCAGGAACGAGTAGTGCAACGGTCCATTAATGGCATGATGGTTTGGTGTTGTTCTTTTTTAATATTAAGTATATATTGAAGTTTTGAAATTTGAAAAGTTTGTTTCCATTTAGATATCTCAGTTTCTTTCCTTTTCCTAATTGAATTTCCAAAAACACTAAAGATTTCTCCAGTGATATATTCTTACAATAATTACTTTTAAATTAATGGATAAATAAACGTTTTATTGTTTTTGTTTATAGATAGAAAATATGAGACGGTAATCCTCCCAATATTTGGGGTGCCGGTTCCTTTCCACATATCCACCATAAAGAACATATCTCAGTCTGTGGAGGGCGACTACACTTATCTCCGAATCAACTTCTTCCACCCCGGAGCCACCATGGGGAGGAACGAGGGAGGACAGTACACTCAGCCAGATGCAACCTTCGTCAAGGAAGTCACTTACAGGAGTACAAATACCAAGGAGCCGGGAGAGTTGTCTCCTCCATCATCTAATCTCAATACGGGCTTCAGATTAATCAAAGAGGTGCAGAAAAAGTTCAAAACCCGAGAAGCAGAGGAAAGGGAAAAGGAAGATCTGGTTAAACAAGATACGCTGGTTCTCTCGCAGAACAAGGGCAACCCCAAACTAAAGGATCTCTACATCAGGCCCAACATTGTCACTAAAAGGATGACAGGTATGCTTGCCAAATTATTATCTATTGCATATTTGAATGGTTGCAGTAAAATAGGCACTAAGTACCAAAAAAAATACAAAAAAAAACAAGTATGCAGTTTCGTTCTATACGTCATACAGAACAAATCTGCATACTTAGTTTTTTTAATATTTTTTTTGGTACTTAGTGCCTATTTTACTGCAACCATTCATTTGATTAGCTATGTTTTTCATTGGCCTGTTCTGAATTGGTTTCATTGTGCGCGTGTGATAAGTAAGTGGTAATAATTTTTAGGTTCATTGGAAGCGCATGTAAATGGATTCCGATACACATCAGTCCGTGGCGATAAAGTGGATATTTTGTACAACAACATCAAGAATGCGTACTTCCAGCCTTGCGATGGTGAAATGATCATTCTGCTCCATTTCCACTTGAAACACGCTATCATGTTCGGTACGCTTCATTTTTAATTTAATTTATTTTATGAAAAGAGTCGTTATATGTATATGATTTCAGTTTATTACTCAGTCATGGTGGAGTATATACCCATAAGCTGATTCGGGGCTCTATTAAGAACCCTTATGTTCTGGAATGAAAATATCTATTTGTTCCTGATGGTTAACTGAGGCCTTGCCGACATCAATTATTAACCGAGACAATGCCGACATCAATTAACTGAGGCAATGTCGACATCAATTTTTCTACACTTAATCACGCAGAACCAACCTGCCTTGGTGATGCCAATAGAAAGAGCAATTCAGATGTTGAATTTAATCACCTCGAATTTGGACATTTTGGTCAGTGAGGCAGTGTTCATAAACATTATATTATCATAATTAATACAAATGAAAACGACAGGTTTCTAGAAGTTTTATTATATTTTATGGGAATCACATGTTTCGCCCTTCTAAGGCATTATCAAATGTCATTAGAAGGGCGAATGCCTTAGACGGGTGAAACATGTCATTCCCATAAAATATAATAAAACTTCTATAAAACTGTCATTTTCATTCGTATTAATTATTTAATATGCAGTATTATATCATTGTTCAAGAAACAATAATCATATTATCACTTCTGGAGAGAGTACTGCATCACTGACATCGACATATTTTGGATCCTTTAGAGATGTGTTGTTTCTTATTACGTAAATACGTTATATGTATGTCCAAATGTTGTTAGTTTGTTATGTCTCATTTGTGTAAAAAAAATATTGGCATAGTTCTAAAAGTAGGTGTTTACTTTAGGTAAAAAGAAGCACGTGGACGTGCAGTTTTACACAGAGGTGGGAGAGATCACCACGGACTTGGGCAAGCACCAGCACATGCACGACCGTGATGACCTGGCGGCGGAGCAGAGCGAGCGCGAGCTGCGCCACAAGCTCAAGACCGCCTTCAAAAGCTTCTGCGAGAAGGTGGAGGGAATGACCAAGCAGGAGATTGAGTTCGACACACCCTACAGGTTATTAGCTGCAACTACTACTCAAATAAATTATTAATTCGCATCATCCAGTGGTTTTGCCATAGACGTATTCTAACCTTACACTTTGAATACAATACAAAAAAATATCTTTGTTTGCAAAACCATCTATAAATGCTAATAAGTACTGTTACCTGAAAAATGACTCCTAAATCTTTTAATTAAAATAATTTCTACGCGATAAATAGTGCATTTCGCTTGTACAAAGCACACTCTGTAGGAGTTAGTCACGATAATTGCGATGCAGCCCTCAGGCGCTGCGTTCTTTAGTGTTCTTAGTCGATATTAATAAATGCTGTAGAAATGAGATCTCTTAGACAAATGTGTTTAAATCTGTATAGAGTCAAAGTAAGAGTGTCTAAACTAACTAACTTACCATCACGCCGTCTCCCCGGAGGGGTAGGCAGAAAGAATGGAACGCCACACTGTTCTGTCCTGACATACGTCTCTCGCTTCCTCTACATTCATACATCTTGTCATGCACGCACGTCGATTTTTCCGACTCCTCACGTGACCGACATTCAATATTTGATTGATTTGATCGTGCCACGTTTTCCTCGGCCTTCCTCTATTTCTAGCTGTGTGTCAAATGCAAATATAAGATGTGAATGCAGTGTGAATGAAATTGTTATGAACAAAATAATAGAAGGGCCATAAAGATGGTTTGAACGCATGAAAAGAATTAATGAAGGCAAAATGGTGAAAGTATATGTAAACTACGTAAACGAAACTTGAATTAGAGAAAGACCGAGGAAAACGTGGCTCAGCGACGAGTCTGAAATGGACATGCATGCGAAAATTAAAAAGTATACATTTATATTGATAGCAGTTATTGTGAAATTTCCAATGAAAATAATAATGTGTTTTTTTCAGAGAGTTGGGTTTCCCCGGAGCGCCATTCCGCAGCACTGTGCTGCTGCAGCCCACCAGCGGTTCTCTGGTTAATCTAACGGAGTGGCCGCCCTTCGTCATTACTCTGGAGGAGGTGGAGCTGGTGCATTTTGAGAGAGTTCAATTCCACCTCAAGAACTTCGACATGATCTTCATCTTTAAAGATTACTCCAGGAAGGTTGGGATGGTCAACGCAATTCCAATGAACATGCTGGATCATGTTAAGGAATGGCTGAAGTAAGTTTTATTTCATCACATCAACTCTCTAGTTGAACATTTGCCAGGATATATAAAACAAGCGATACTGGATATTGATCCGATATTTTACTCTGTGGTAGAATTGATGCAAATATTGAAAGGGTGATGTCTAGAGAACAGAACGCTTGGTTTCTGATCTGGAACAGATATGACCCGGTTATGACCCAGATATGACCCGGTTCCTTCTTTATAATTTTTAACTATTATTTCTGCTCACAATGAGGATGCAATAAAAATTTAGAACTGTTTATCAAAATGAAATTTGTTAGTATAATTGTAACCAATATAAATTTTTTAATATCTTAACACATTGTCTGCGAGTAGATTTGCGCGCTTATTTACATGCGTAGCTTGAAATTGAAACACAATTATACTATTTAATTTTATGGATACTTTTAAATGTGTTAAAAATATGTCACTAAAATTGTGTACAAAAATACACTCCCAACAATTAATATGAATGAAAACGTCTGTCTTCTAGGAGTTTTATTATATTTTTAATGGAATGACATGTTTCACCCTTCTAAGACATTATCAAATGTCATTCCATCATCATTAGGTGAAACATGTCATTCCATCAAAAATATAATAAATTTCCTAGAAGAAAGACGTTTTCATTAATATTAATTCCTAGAAAGAGGTATTTATACCCTTCCCCCTGGCCACCATCAATCCAATAAATGGGTATTAATCCCCTTCCCACGGACAATGAGTTAAACTAGTTTATAGATTTTTTTTATGTAGGCACGTATCATTTTTTGTATACTTTTTAGTTCTTGCGACATCCGTTACTCTGAAGGTATTCAATCACTCAACTGGACAAAGGTTATGAAAACTATCACAGATGATATCGAAGGCTTCTTTGAAACTGGAGGCTGGTGTTTCCTCGACCCTGAATCTGATGAGGAAGGAAAGGGAGCTCAAGTTAGTATACTTGTTACTTTTATCTGTTTTTTTAAATTAATCTGTTATCTATGTTCTAATAATTATTGTATTTGAGATGTTTTCAGTTTATTATAAATATTTTAAATTAATGTTCTAGGATGAGGACAGTGAAGATGAGGATGAGGCGTATAACCCTACAGATGTAGACTCCGTCGAAGAATCAGACGATGACTCGGAGTATGATTCAGAAGCTTCTGCTAGTGACTCTGACGAAAGTGAAGGTATTCTTTTAACTCATAGAATGCTGGCAATTATCATTTTTGCCTAAGAGTAGCTTTCTGTATATATGTACTTTCTGTGCTCAAATAGATCTTGCTTGTACGCACAATCAAGAGAGAAAAGGATAGTGCACATCCGGTGGATGGTCTCTTTCATGCAAGGACAATGAAATATCTTTTATTTTTTTCAATCTACATTATGGATGATAGCATTTTTCGCTATTATTTAAAATATCACGTACACTTAATTTACTACACCATTTACCACACAGGAAGGTTGAGATGTCATCTTCTAAATTCTGGGGATTACATTTTTTGTTTTGATGTAAGGGTATTGATTTATCAATACCCTTACCACCTTAAGTATATCCTTTAGGATGTTTTTAAACAAAATATCATCTCATAATAATTTCTAGAATAGCTCATCAATAAGAAAAATATCCTGTTTTTGTAATGAATTACCTAAAAAAGAATACTGAGCATCTCTATGTGGTAAAATAATAGTTGAACTCTTCAAAAATATTATTACTTTATAAGCTATTTAAATACACTACGAATAGCTTCCTAAGTACAAAGCCCATTGGGATGTGGATATATTGAATTCTTAATTAACACAATGTTGTCGGATGATTTCCCGCATTGTTTTAAGCCTGGCGCGGGCCATTTTTTAGCAGCCGCGCGCCTTTTTATACATTTTCGGAAACTCACCATAACTTTTATACTATACAATATAAAATTATCAAATTTTAAACACAGATTAACCATAAACAATACTATCAAATGAAGAATAAACATGGAGGATGACAGTTTTATATTTAGTGGAAACTTGCGTTTATTTTGCACATAAAAGTTTTATAATAATGTATGTAATAAAAAATAGAATTATAGACATATTAGGTCCTTACATATGAAATTGGCGTTTTGTACGGGAGGAACATAAAGTTGATTTTTTTTTAATATAATATATTTATTTAATCAAAGTATGTACCATTGCTATCTATGCACTTTTGCCATCTCATAAGTAGTTCATCGATCCCTTTACTAAAAAAACCATTCGGACGGGAATCAATAAAATCTTTGAAGTCGGTTTGGACTGCCCCATCGGAGTTGAATTTTTTCCTTGCAAGAAGTTATCCAAATTTCGAAAAAAATAGTAATCTGTTGGGGCAAGGTCCGGAGAGTACGGTGGATGTCTTAGATATTCCAATTGAAGCTCTTCTAATTTGGTAGCCGTCTGTTGTGCAGTGTGTGGTCTAGCGTTATCATGAAGCAGCAGTGGCCTAGAGCGATTAACCAGCCTCGGTTGTTTAGCAGCCAGCTTTTCCATCATGGTTTGCAGTTCCTGACAATAGACATCTGCCGTAATCGTCTGGCCAGATTTAAGAAAGCTGTAGAGAACGACACCAGCACTAGTCCACCAAACGCTCACAAGTAACTTTTTTGGAGTAAATTTTCGCTTGGGGCATGGTTTGGCTGGTTCGGCAGGGTTCAGCCATTGCGATGAGCGCTTCCGATTATCATACAGGATCCACTTTTCATCACAGGTAATGATTTGATTCAAAATCCCTTCATTATTGTGCCGGTTGAGTAATGCAACGCAGCAGTCGACGCGCGTTTGTTGATTTGCTTCACTCAATTCGTGAGGTACCCGCCTTTCAAGTTTTTTCACCTTCCCAATTTGCTTCAAGTGGATTAAAACAGTTTTATCACTAACATCGCAGCCTGCAGCTAACTCGGACGTGGTTTGCGATGGATCCGCTTCCACAATAGCCTTCAATTCTTCATTATGAACTTTGGTCTCCGGCCGTCCACGGGGCTTGTTCTGCAGGTCGAAATTTCCAGAAAGAAAACGTTGGAACCAAAAACGCACTGTGTTTTCTTTTGCGGCACCGTCGCCATACACATCATTAATCCTTTGAGCCGTTTCTGCAGCACTGGTGCCACGGTGGAACTCGTACTCGTAAATAACGCGATATTTCAAGTTTTCCATTTTGTAAACTGAGTGACGCAAAGAAAAGAACAATTGAGGAAAAAACAAATAATTATAATTTTCGAAACACAAATACTTGAGTAAATAGCTGTATAAATTTGAATTTGGAAATCCTAACCAAAGAGAAGATATTTGAGATAAAAGTTGCCAGTACGGCCAAACGCCAATTTCATATGTAAGGACCTAATATATGTCATGTCTATAGTCTTAATAATATTAATATATATTATAGTTCGTTATTTAACTTTTACGTGTCATTTTTTAAAAATTATTTTTGTACGGTATAAAAATTCAATATCAAAATGAGTACAATACATTTGGTGGAACTGTAATAAATGCGACGACGAATAAAAATATGTCTTTATTAAATATAAAAAGCAGTGACATCTAGCTGTGGACAATAACAAAAAAATGCAGTTCAAATAACACAGATAAACACGTGAGCCGACTTCTAGCAACAGACTACAAAACCCGGATTTTTACGGGTCCCGCAATCCAGCAGCAGTTCCGCAAAAACGGAAAAATCCGTGTCCCGACAACAATGTGTTAAAAAAAAAAACAATGATTTACAATTGTGCATTTCAGAACTTGGATCTGAGGAAGAATCTGGTAAGGACTGGTCGGACCTGGAGAGGGAGGCTGCAGAGGAGGACAAGGAGAGGAACTACGATGACGGCTACAAGGGCAGCAGCAAGCCAGGCCGGGGCGTCAGCAGCCGACCTCGAGAAGAAAGCCCCAAGAAACACAAACACAATTCCAGCTCTTCTAACCACAAGTCCTCCAAACACAGGTTTGAATTATTCATGATTATGTTCAATACTTAGAGAACTTTGTTGTTGGATCAATTTGAATTAACCCTTCTCCTCGCTCAAATAATTGTTTGTTATTAGATGTAAATTTAGTAATGGTAGTCTCCTTTTAGTATAAAAAATGTAAATAGAGTTATTAAAACTTATTTTATTGGTATTGAATATTTGTTTACAAAACAGATAATATCCACAAATCTTTTACTATATTATTTGTGTGTGTACTCATCAGCTGGATACAATTAATTTGGTTTGTTAAAAATAATTTTGGTAATTTGTATCATTCTCCCAATGATAAAGGTGTTCAACCTTCGAAACATGTCAAGAAAAATGAACCCAAATATGGGAAAAACAGTGTTTTAATTCTTAAAATAATTCATCATTGTGGAATCCCACGGGGTTAAGTTTATTAAAAAAAATTGTTTGTAACATGTGCATTATTTTTACATTATTTTGTAATTTTGCAGCCCATCTAAGAGTAAAGATAAGGATCGGCACCACAAGTCCTCGTCGCATAACACCAGCAGCAAGTCCTCTTCCCACCACAGCAGCAGCCGCTCTGGCAAGTCTTCCCACAACTCCAGCGGTGGCAAATCCTCACACGGTAGCAGCAGCGACCGCAAGCGCTCCCGGGACGACAGCCGAGATAAAAACGGACACAGCTCCAAGAAACACAAGAAATAAACGTCTACACAAATTAGTTAAGTTTATTTTTAATGAATGCTAAAACTGTTATTGATACAGAGTGAATAAAAGTTGATTTACAATTGTGCACTTCCTGAAGGTAAAGTGTTTTTCCATCTTTTAAATTCGGGTGCAGCACTGCTAATGGAGATTTGCAATACATCATTTGTATGGGACACACTCATTAGTAGTGTTACTTTTTTACTCTGCAATATAGAAAGCTTGTGGCATCCACGATGTTTCAAGTCTTGGCAATATTGTATATGTGTTGCTTTAAATGAACTCAACCACCTCGGTACGGTAAACTGTTTCTGTGAATCATGAAGTGCTGAAACTTTTTCCCAAAATATAATGCTATTTGTTTTTTATTTTCATCTTCAAGGAAATTAAAAATGTTTTCATTTTTCCATAATAGTTTTAAAAATTAATTGTAACGAAACTAAGTGGATTGTACAAAATGTGTTATTTTGGTTTTCATTCCGACCAACAATGTCCAATCACATGTTTAAATTAAATATTATGTAAATGTATTAGCAATAATAATGTTTAGAAATATATGTCTTTGTTCTTATTTATACATCTTACTTTCAAAATATGTATGTTCATTAAATAGTTGTATTGTTTTATTATTCTTTTTACTGTACCAACGTATGTTAAAATTATTTTCCATATAGTTTAATTGTTATAATTATACTAACTAAAGATACACGAGGCTCGCACATTATTTAGTTGAAGGGTGGTGTTTTGTGTTTGAAAAAAAAAAGCATCCATAAGTGTTTGGATTAAAAAACAATATCATTGAACGGATTCTAGAGTGTAAATTCCTTCACCAAGTATCACCCTCATGCTCCTTTATTTTGAACTCATAGAAATTGTGCTGACTTCATTTTTATATCTTTATGATTTGAATTAATGAGTTCTGAGCATACATTATTCAAGGCACTGACTCCAATATGAGGACTATGCCTCAACACTCGCAAGAAAATTTTTGTAACAGTATTTTTTTGAAGGTTATGAAAGTTACTTGGACTTTTAGCTCCCCTTGCGAGTGCTTGGGCTTATTTATTTATATATGTTAGCTGTGTATGTTGGCAATATTTTTGTGAGACTTCTTACTAGCTGAATTACTTATTTTGTTAATCAGTAACACTTGTGATACAATAACAAATGTTTGTTCAAGCCTTCTAAATAAAATAATAAATTTTGTACACCATTAAACTGGCCTTTCAAATAGAATTGTATCCGAATACCCCACAACATGAGACAAAAACATGGAAGTTTCTAAACTTGATAGAAATTTCCTTTTATCCTACATTTAAACAAACATGACGTTGTCAAAAAAATGGTGCTGTCTTTGGTCTGGTAGAATTCTCGGGACAATAACTAGCTCTACCTATTTCATGTCACGAGAATCAGTAAATAAATTGTACGCAGTAATTGGCTTCAAATAACCTGTTGAATACAAAAAAAACAAAAAAAAAAACTCAAAAATGAGGATACCATTTTTTTACCCGAACCCTTACCTTTTTGTATGCATTTTTATCTGGATCAGTCCCTACCCGATCAGGGGATTATTTTATCTCTGGAAATTTTTACTGGAGTGCCGCATCGGTTAAAGTGTGGGACAGTCCATTCTTTCTGCCCACTACCCCCTTGGTAGACGGCGTAATGGTTAGTTTAGAAATTTTTACTTGAGACGTATTCTCATCTTTGCTGGTTCTGAAACCTTGCCTTACCATCATAGTTCACCTTACAAGTGAAAAAAAGACTGATTTGTTATAAACGACTGTTATTTTTGCATTGTGTTGAGTTCTCCGTTGTTCAGCAATTTGCTTAGTGGGTATGGGAAGGGTTAGGAGTTGAGAAAAAGAATGAAGTCCAAATAATTTATCTCCCCCGAATTCTTTATTACACTGGGAAAACAATATTACATTAATCAATAAGTTTGGCATACTCGTATGTATACCAATAAAATATTGAAGCAATTTTAAATACATTATGGAAATAGTGCATTTACCTTAAAATGATTTCAAATGTAAATTATGTGCATCAGTATATCCAAATAAAATAAAACAACTTTAAAAATAATTAAATGTCCAGTCATCAAAGGTATGCAAAAGTAAAAATCTTGCAACAAATAATCCAAGCTTATGAAATGATTTAGTTACCATCAAATGCAAAATCTTAAATAACATGCTTTGGTATTTGGATTTATTTTCAAATAAAATGACAATAATTTAAAATTTATTTCATAGGGTGCACAATGAAACAGGTAATCTCTTTTTTACAATAATAATTCATATAAGCAACAAAAATATATCAATGTACAGATATTCAAAGAAATAAAACCACTAAACATAAATACTATACTATCATCAATCACTCCTCAACCACTCCTGCGTGCGCGGGACGTTCGACTCCTAACATAACATATATTGGTGTTTTATTTACATCATTATATATCATTTTATTGAACCATTACTATTTCAGCTTTAAAGCCAAGCAACAAAAGAAATTATTGTATAATAACACAATTCACTTAAACCGTAATGAGATCTAGAGTGTTTCTAATATGAGCTAAAATTGCGATACAATCGTGATACATCTAGTGACAAACTTCCCACCGGGGTCGGGATTACATATGCCGGTTAACACAAGAAACTTTATCTGCATACATGAGGCCCGCCACACATCTTAAACTGTTATAAGACACAGCTGTGCCTTTCGTCAGTTTCGCTCTCGCACTTCCTAGGCCCATCCCCATATCCATACAGGACTGACAAATGGAGCAAAGCAAGGGGTACCCCAATATATGGGTATTGGGAAAGGGAAACACTTGTGTTCAAAGCAAGGAGAAGAAGCAAAGGGAACAGATTATTAAAAATATATATACACAACAATAAGTATTTGAGCCGTGGGGTGGGTAGGAGGTGCCCGTTGGTGTTGTCATTCTCCCCAAGCGAAGAAATAAAACACCCCTGAAGAGGGCGAACAACAGCGCAAATGGCGACTTCAGGTCAGAGTTGACAGACAGCCAAACAAAAAAGAATGCGACGCGGTCCAAGAGCAGCAGCACTAGACCGCGAGTCAAAGTAACAAGTATAGCCGCCCCCGAAAGTTCCTGTGACCAGAGAGCATCTATACAAAGTGATGGTCTGAATCAAGATATTCACAACTTATCCTCCGTTTTAGTGTGCAGAAGAAAGAGTAAGTCCACCTCACATCTATCCTGCCAAACTGACAACGAAGCTTCCTACACAAGGCGGCGAGTCCATCCTTATCGGGACTCCGGGTGAAGACCAGGTGGGTTAGACTCACACTCTGATTGAGAGGGGCCTCCTGACAACGAACTTTCTCTATAACCGGAAGTGCCACCGAGGCTGCAGTCCTGCAGACACCGGTCAATGCCAATAGAATTTGGTACAAATCTATCAGAGATATCATGTTTGTAACAATTATTAACAAATTATCAATTGTAACATGTGGTATCAACCTGCAGATCTGAATGATTCTCATGAAGATTTTGTTCAAATATGTATCAAAAATGTCCAAATCACTAAGGACAAAGATTAAACTCTCTGATTAAAATTTTTAAAAACTTTATCTGCAGTATACTTTATACAAAGTAACAAACAAAGCTGTATGTATATAAACATGTCTGTATTGCATGTAATCATGCATAATAGAATTAGCCAAACATTAAAAATGTTCATAAAAAATATTGTACTGATAATATTATGGGGTAGTAACTGCATGCAAAAAAAAAGATGAAAATTTGGATGACAATTATGCAATACAAATACATCTATTAAAGATTTGGGTATGATATTCCTATCATTGTGAATTTGACTATAAAATCTAAGAAATTCCTCGCCAGCTATATATATATACATACGGGTAGATACTCAGCCTTATTGAGATGATGGTGCAAGTCATTTGGTGTTCTGGGAATGTCAAGGCCACGTGAATTATAGGACGGGCCCGCAAGGGCCTGCTTCATGTCCTCAATCATTAGCTCTAGTCTATTTTATAACCTAGCCTAACTATGTACAGTCTACTAATGCATAATCAATTTTAAATTACATAACTTTAATTACAGCCAAAATGCATTACTCTACAAAATGCTAACAAAAAAGGTAAATCCAACATTTAAATTGAAGAAAATTGGGCTGAAAATTGTTCAAAAATTAATTTCGCCCTATTATGGCGCTCAATTTGTTTGAAAGTGATTTACGTAGCTACTTATTGCGTAATGTAATTCATCGTAATGCACGCAATGATATGTTAACTTTTATTGTTTACAATTACACTAAATAGGAAGTTCAAAATAGGTATCTTTGTGTTTCTTATAAAGAGGGGGAATCTTATAGATACATATTTTAGAAAAATGTTATTTGAACATGGTTTCTTACAGTGATCCTTAAAAATAAGTTTTACTAGTGATGTTAAAGAGTGTAATATAGTCAGTGGAGCGAGACAAAGATGGATAGCCAAGAATGGCAGCTCACACATGCGACTCTAGCGGAAGGGGCGGCACAGGCGTATCGAGAAGGGAGGCAGGCAGGTCGGGTGAAGAAGTGCGCGAGCAACCGAGGGCAACCCACTCGTCCTTGTCAAAGTCCTTGGTGCCCCCCACCGTGTGACGGCGCTTGATGGAGCGCTCGGGCATCCCATTCTTCCGTTTTAATTTAGCCGAGGGCTTGTTCAGCCCTCCGTAGTAAATCTCCCTGCGTTTGATAAGATTGGTCTCGGTTTTTTCATTTTTTGTCAAACTATCCACACGTTTAAGCTTCACATCCGACCTATTGAGTGACACGGACCTCCTTAATTTAGGAGAGTTAGACCTCTCGGTCTCTATGCCCGAGTCGCTGGCTTCATTTTTGGTGTTAGCATTATTTTCTGATAATATTAAAGTATTGTTATTTTTAGCCATTTGCTTTTCTGTTTCTCTATTAAGCGATTCGGACCGTTTAAGTTTATTTTTGAAGAGACTATTGGGCGAATCAGTTTGATCAGAGTTGAAAGATCCTTTCTTGAAAAAGATATCCTGCAAAATGTTATTATTCTGATTCTCCGACTTGGACACATCCGAAGCTTCTTTACGGTGATATTCTCTACTCTTGTCTTCATCTATAGATTTACGGAATGAAAACTTTCCTTTATTTTTATCATTATCTGGTAAGTCATTAGGAGAAGAGTGTACCGATGTAATATCAATATCTTTCTCACTTTCACTCTCGTTCTCTATACTCTTAGAATAGTGTTTTGTTTTCATTTCTAATGATTTACTAAAGAACGGTTGGTGCATTCCAACTGAGTCTCTTTTTTCTAACACTTCCTTTTCAGAGTGAACATCACTATCGTCTTTGTGATTCAAGGAAGAATTTTCAAATGAATTTTTATCAGAGGATAATTTGAGTGATTCTTCATCATGGGGACTGCTGCTGTCTGTGCAATCGGATTCTGTTTTGTAGTCATCGTCATTCTTATAAAGGAAGTCAGGCACCAGGTCGGCGCTGCGGTGCAGGCTCGGGTCTCCGAAGTCCTGGGCTTCTTCACGACCCTCATCCGCAAAGGGTATGCTCTCATCATTTAACGGAGAATAATTATGCAGTGAGCGGAGTTTTTGATCAAATGTGGATGTCAGTGAAGAAACCATATCCACAATACCTGAAATAAAAATGATTTTTAGAAAGCTCAGATAATAGATTTTCATTGAATAAACGGCAGTTAAAGCACAATTAAGCACATCGGTTAGTGCCATAGAAAAGTGCAATATTTTCCTGTAATTACAGTACTACAGAAATGGAATAAACAAAGCGACCAAATCTAAACATCTACCAAGATCTTTGTTCTTTAAAACATGGCATTGTATTTTATGTACATTTTGTTTTAGTAAAAACGTGTTTATTCTTTCAAAACATCAATATATTCCATGGAAACTGTTGACAAACAGACGACACATCAGATCCACGCGCTAGCAAGTGTTAATTTCTTGTGAGAATGAAAGCGCCTCATTAATGTAAAGAGAAAAACATTGATTCAAACAACACAATATCAAACTTGAGCTCATTGCTACCTACGGCGTGTTATGTCTACCTGCCAAAACATTAAATGTGCGGGTGATTCTTCAATCCTGCATAGTATCTCCCTAGGAAAAATGGTTTTATTATAATACTTAACTAGTCAATATCATCAATCGGTATCCAAATATTGTGTTTTGCATTTAATGTAGGGGTTCCTCTAATATTGTGAACTTACCGTCATTGAAATTTTCATTGTTTACACTTTCAGTCTTGAGCCTCTTTCCGGGGGTGTTATCAGAGTTGGTGGACTTGCTGAAGTAGGAGGTGCCAGTCCTTCCTGAAGCGCTGTCCGCAGTGGGGGGCGGTGAGGAAGTATCCTGGCGGGGAGAACCGTGCCAGTCTCCTGCCTGGTCGCACCACTTCTCACGTCGGAGCATTGCCATTGTTTCCATTTCAATCCTGAACATAATTAAAAAAAATATTTTTATTGAATTGGTGATGACAAAGGATTTTAAATAAATGGTATTAGAATTTATTATACAATATCCAATATGAGCAGAAAATAGCTCATTATTATTACTAAAGTATTGGGTTGTGTCCAGGCTTGAACACAAGTCTCCTGGATCAGGGGCCATGCTTCCTGCCTCCTAGACCACCCACCCCAACTTATAAAAACATAATCATAATTTTTTCGTGATATAACCATCCTGCAGACTTACATAGGTATATCACAAAATGAATGTAAAAAAATAACCCATAAAAACAACACACCTCTTTATTCTCTCATCCGTGATCTGCTTGAGGCCCGTGTAAGTTTTGATGGGGTAGTTATCCGTGTCAGCGACTGCATGTCCTGCGTTGAGAGGGGCGCGAGTGGGCATGGGGGGCGGCTGCAAGCGTGGCGAGGGCTCGGGCGGCGAGGGCGGCTTGTGACCGCCACCCTCCTTGCAGTGACTGGGGCTCCCGCATTCGGGGTGGGTATTGCTGTGCTTCGATCTCGTCTTGCGCTGAATTTTTCTATTTGCGGCTGATATAATGGAGCTCACAATGTCTTTTGTACTTATACCTAAAATAATAAGTGAATTTATGAAAGAAAATTCAAAAGTTTT